>JAZHYW010009027.1:0-38969 GCA_037355805.1 Ixodes ricinus
TTAGCCGGACGTTCCCTTGCCGGGCAACTGCGCTCACGTTCCTTCTCTACTATAGGCAACCGCCTGAAGGCTACAGGCTGGTACACGCCACAGGAATGGGACCAGGCTGGCAGCATCTCCTTCTCCACCTTGCCGAGCACTGTGGGTTTTGGCACCGTTCACAATGTTTCTCGACATGCCAGGTCTAAGAACAAATCGGCAGCTAGGTGAAATCGCCGCTCAGCAACTTGTTGCAAGCGTCATGGAAGAACGTCACACTCAGTGCATACGTTTTTACATGGATGGCTCCTTGGACAGACTAAACAGAACATCAAGCGCTGAAGTTTTCGCACCTGTAATTTAATGGCTATAGAGCGAGCCTTTCAAGAACATGTCTTTTACCCACGCCGAGCTGTAGAGCAATCTCTGTTGCTCTAAGAAGGAATGGCGCAACTGACAACTGGTGCTGCAGTTGTCGTTACGACTCTACAGCTGCTCTTCAGCGACTCGCCAACCCCAACAAAACACACTGCACACCCATGCTTAGAGCGATCAACGTGGCCGCGACGCTCACAGCAGAGGGATGGAAGCTTTCCCTGCAAAAGTTTCCATCGCATTCCGGCATTTCCGGTAAAAGGAGACGGACTTCTTGGCAAAGGAAGCCAATCGTCTTTCGCACATTTCTAGCCTGTTGCAGGCATGCACGCAAACTAAGTCTGCCATGCTACGCTACTTAAAGCACAGCCGATAAAAAAGGTGCTCGTTCACTTCGCCGCGTTTAAAACGTAGCGACTTTGTACTTCTAAGCCGTCTTCGCACCGGGTCACTGCTCACATTAGCCCTGCGTTTTCGAAGGAATCCCTGGAACGCCTTTGTCTCCTCTAGGGTGCCTTCATGTACGCTTTGCTTGGGGTGATGACATCTGTCCATTTTGTTTCTAACGTTTATTTTTATTTTTTGTTCTCAAGCGCGTGAAAGAGCGTGTCCCTGCACGCGCTCGTGGCGTTGACTGTGCTACAGCGACATTTTGTTTCCTGCGATTTCTTTGTATTTTTCCTGTGAGCGCGTGCTGTCGGCATCGGGTACCACAAACGATGGCATCACTCCCAAACAGAGGGACATCGAGGCACTCTAGTCTCCTCTATGCGCAATATCCGCGTCCCCAGCGACATCACACTCCTCATTGTGTTGTGTTCAAAGTTCGACGCCGCAAGGAAAGAGGTGGTCGCGAAGGTTCGGACCGCGCGAGCAACCATAATCAACCGTGAGGTTTTGAGGCGGCAGGAAGGGCTCAACGCCTTCAATGCCAAGGCACACCAGGATGTCGTCCAGTACCTCTGCGTCCATAAACTGAGGGGACAGCTGTAATGCGCGCCCAAAAGATCTTTCAAGACGAAGCTTACATAACCCTGTGTCACACAACACACAAACATAAGAGGTCAACACAAGGCTACGTGACCAGCCCGACTACTGCGATGCCAGCAACGTGTTAGGCAACAACACAAACAAACAAACATACAAACAAACCTTGTCGGGTCAGTCTCGCTTTCGCTTGCTGTTACGCAGCCAAATCGCCGCCAGATTTCCTGCTTACCCGACGCTCGTCCTTTATTTTGTTTGGCACAAGTTCGCCCCCATTGAACATTCAGTTTGACACGGGATTTTCGCTGCTTCTGCTCCTGCCCTTCGTGACAATACTACGTTTCAAAATGCGGACATGACACATTCAGCAAAGCTATGAAACTACACACCATAAAACTTACATTTAAAAACCCTTCATAAAAATTGTCATTGAAATATCAGTAAACTGCTGATATTAAATGGTATATCAATTAAGAAAACAATTTAACCTTGTTTAGTTAATCTTTAGAAGACGCTATTTGGCATCAAGTAATTTAGACAAGTGTTTATAACCTTATAACTGTGGCAAAAATAGAAAAGAAGATAATTCTGGACTAAAAAAAATAGTGTAATTGACGTAGACGACAAAATCTGGAGTTTGGGGGATACAAAACAGTGCCATAAACAAAACGAAGATACATTATTGAATTCTTGTGGAACACAAGATCCAATGCGCATTCAGTGTCTAAGGCTGTGCTATTGATTACCACAAACTGGATACACGTTGACAGATACCTGCCTGAGAATTAAAGTGTAGTGCCTTTTATTTACTCATCTGTTAGCTTGTTGAGACGCATAACGCGTTTTATAAACTAAAACGTTCTGTGAAAAAATGCCCATAGCCTACATTTGTTTTTTTATGGTTTTGATTACGATAGAATAAAACCCGGAGACTAGGGGGAACGAGGAATGACACGACACAAACGTTTTCTTTGGAGATGTCTCTGTCGCCGCGTCGCTCGTCACCTTTAGTTTCGAGTATTTTCCAATTACCGGCAGTTTGTTTACGTCTTAACTTTGTGTTCACTACTGATAAATTTAAATTGTTTCTAATGTCGAGTCAGGCAGAACGGATTGACTTACCTCATTGGAAGTAGTTTTAGAGCGCAGCTCTGAGGCGCCCGTTTTCGGCTTGAGCGGCGTCGGCGTTGACGTCGGCGTCGACGTCGCCGTCGGCGTCGGCGTAACCGCACGGTGCATCATGGGTAAATTTTCCCGCTAAATCTAGCGGGAAAATATTCATGCTAAATCTAGCGGAAAATTGTTTCCGCTAATTTTAGCGGAGAATTTTCCCCGCTAAATATGGCGGGAAATTTTTTTCTGCTAAATTTAGCGGAAAAATTTCCTCGCTAAAGTTTGCGGAAAAAATTTCCCGCTTAAATTAGCGGAAAAATTCTCCGCTAAATTTATCTGAAAAAAAATTTCCACTAAATTTAGCGGAAAAATTTCCCGTCAAATTTAGCGAAAAAAATCCCCGCTAAATATAGAGAAAACATTTTCCCGCTCAATGAAAAAATCCCCGCCAAATTTAGCGGAAAAAATTCCCCGTTAAATTTAGCGAAAAAAATCCCCGCTAAACTTAGCGGAAATTTTCTCCCGATAAATTTTGCGGAAATTTTACCCCGATAAATTTAGCGGAAAAGGTTCACCGGTGAATTTAGCGGAAAACTTCAGCGCAAGATCTAGTGGAAAAATTTCCCAGCCAAATTTAGCGGAAAAACTTCAACGCTAGATCTAGTGGAAAAATTTCCCAGCCAAATTTGGCGGAAAGATTTACCCGCCAAATTTAGCGGAAAAAATTCCCCGCTACATTAGTGAAAAAATTCCCCGCTAAATTTAGCGGAAAATTTTTTCCGCTAAATGGGAGGCGAGCAGGAGAGGAGGGCATAGCCCCTCTCCGTATTCTCCTTCTCCTCCTCAAGAGCTGCGCTCTAATTCGGCGTTACAGGGAGTTGAAAACGGCTTTCATTTTTGGGTTTCAAGAGTTTAATTGGCATTTAAGAAGAAGAAGAATCTGCCTTAGATGTTAATTTTTCTAAAATAAAACAAGTGAGTATTGATATAAGTTTGTATCACGGATACTCTAAATAACACAAGCATTATGCAAAACGATCATTCCGGTGAGTATAAATCTTTCAGGAAAGATTAATTTCTTCAACTATATTCTAGTAATTTATTCCTAAATCGTCCTAACTAGAATTGAATAGTAAGCTGCATTTAATGTTTCTGCTCGTCATCGTCCAGCAAGACCAATGGAATCGCGCTGGCTTCATTTTTTGCTCTACTGATCAGCTGAATAAAACATCTAAAATAAAAATAAGTGGGGAAGCATTAAAGCTTTTCATTAGACCAGGATGATTATCGGGTAAACTATCCATTACATCAGATTGCGGACCACTTTACCATCAAAGCCACACCAGCAATCGGCATAAAACAGCTTATTAGAAAACACATGTAGGGAAGGTGGAGTAGAGAAAACCAAAATATGAGAGCGTTAAGCTGTATTTACTTCTAGGAACCTTCAGAGGTAATTCAAGTCAAAACTCCAAACACTAAAACAATACTAAATAAACATATTAGCGAACTCTTTTGCACTTTGAGTTTGTTCGCCTATTTTCATGTCGGCTCGAACTGTGTTTTGACTATTCTATTTAGAGCTATAAGGTCAATAAATTCCCCAACTGAATGACCTATAAAATATTACATTATAGTTACTTTTTATTAAGGCGTTTTAGATGACGAGAAGAATGCTTAATAAACTAAAGTGATCGCTGATTTTTAATGTATGGTATATGTATGGATTGGTAAGTTTTTCGTACTCGTGTTTCCTTTTCTGAAGTCCAAGCGTTTTCGCTTGTTCTAAAAACAATGCATTTTGTATCACTTATATAAATATAAGTAGCATTTCAAAACACTGATCACTTTATGCTTCGATGTGCCCTTTTAGATATCTTTTCTACCCTTGATCTTTCAAAAAAATAACTTTTCCTCCGTGTGGTCTACTGAGCAAATGGCACCAAATTATTTACAGGTTTCTCATGCTTGTGCAGCGGGGAGAGTTAGAAAAGGGGGGGGGGGGGTAGCTGCTCTTCTGGACATCATTGAGATTATATGGGTGGCCATTAAAGTTTTGGTGAGAGAAACACAATTACCATTTTGTTTCTGGCACGAGCGCAGGCATTCTGTAAATTCGCCACCAGGTTTACTTCGCCCAGACTACCTCAGTGGTTCTAACGCAATGCGCCGGCATACAGATCCACAGGTAGCGGGCTCAAGTTCGAATATCGGCCAAAGTGTTCGCAAATTTGACGAACCCTTATTGAGTACTGGGCGCACGCTAACCGAGATTCCAGATGGTCGAAAGTAATCCTCAGTCTTTCTCTGGGGCCTGCCAAATGCTCTTCGTTGGATTGGCACGTAAAAAAACACAAGTTTAAATTTGACCGTTTCCCAGACGTTTAATGTTGTTTTGCGAAGGCCAGTAACAGGATTAACGAGTTTGTTGGCGGGTATACATCATTTTGTAGTTTTCAAAAACGCGCCACTGAGCGTGCAATCTTCAGAATCCAGCATGAACGCAATAGGTGCTCATGAATTACCGCTTGAATGCTGAAAATCAACCCTCAGAAGCTCTCCTTCGCAACAATTTGCAACTTTCGCAAAACCTACGGCAGAGTGTTTTTGTGCGTCCTATCGCCTTTCTGCCTGCTTGTGTTGCTGTATCTGTTGCTTAATTGAACGCCTCTGCTCAAGCTATGAAACAGCAAGATCCTCCATGAAGGCACACGCGGTGAACGCGACATGCAAAATCATGGTTACCAAACGTAGTATCGCGTAGGTGATGTGGCAACTGAGTCATATCTCAGTAAATTCCGCAACGTAATCATACACATTCAAACCTCGGTCGAGCGCTTTTTGAGAACTGGGCAACTGGGGAACCTGACGAAGAAAAATAATTTCTAACAAAATGGGTCCGCTTTATGAACTTTCGCACAGAATATACCGACTCCCACAATTTAAATTATGTGCCAGATGTGATTTTTGACTTTCCAACAAAAGCATATATATTTTTTCTTGTTTGAAGTTTTTGGTCACCTGCGATTTTTTATTTGGACCTTTGAAGAACGGAAGCCGCGTTATGCAAAATAATTCCCCTAGATAACGTTCTTGCGGATTACGCAAGGCGGTGTTTATATAAGTAGTAGTGGCATACATAAACTTAAGCCCGAATCAAAAAGGCTCTTTCTCGGTGATACCATTCAGTAGAAACCGAAAGAAAGGCGATGTTACGCAGGCAGCCTAGCTATTTAAAACATACTGACAATCGCGAGAGTAAAGACACACACGTTATGCCTACAGATATACTTTGGATTTGCACTTCAACAACGAATAAAACATTTCGGTAGCCGCGTTTCTAGACGCAAAACGTCTGCTTGGCCATGCTGGCGACTCGATTCTTGTTTCGCGCTCCACTGGTAACGCCCCGCCGTGTACCTATCTGGGTCGCTGGGGACAATAATACTTTTAGCGGAATTCGGGGTGATAGTTGTAAATGTATGCAAAATCTGAGGTAAGGGTAAATATCTAAACTGACATAAAGAGAGAAACACAAGCGTTTTCAATTGAGTTCGACAGGAATTGCACCCTCCCGACCTCTCATCATTTTGGAAAAAATGCATTTTTGTTTGTATCTTTAGGTCTATTCTGGAATATTTTTCCCGTTCTCGCGAATATATTTTATGAATATTCCGTTACATATAAAACAAGTGTGTATCTGAGTATCTATATTTCAACATTGGAACACATCTAAGTTATGTCTAGTTAATATAAACCGATCTTTCTTTCTGAAATTTTGCACCGCTATTATAAAAACCCACAGTCCAGACTCTGAATATCTGTTCTGGGGAAAAATTGTGAAAATACAGGCCTTTTGTTTCTCGTTATTATGGACGCCAATAAAACAGTTAAAAAAATAAAAAAAGCTCGACACTGTGTACCCGGACGTTCGTTGCGGGTCTTGGGATAAGAGCAGCGCTTTAAGCAATACTTTTGTTTTGTCTTTTACGTAAAATGGGTCATTACCGCTTGAAGTTCATTGTTGTTAGAGATTGGGTATGACCGACCACCCTGAACGGAAAAGATAGACCCTAATACAGCCTGTTCATTTCATTGTAAACCTCGTCGCTGTTTTGACAACGGAAGACAAGCTCTGAACTCACTGAGCTAATTTCTCCTATACTCCGTTTCACCGCAATTTGGCAAACGGCGAAAGCTATGGTTCAAACGAGCCGATTCGCACGTCGGCGCGAAACACGTGGCACACTAGCTGCGCGTAGAGCTATCGAAGATACGGGCGGGAGAAAGACGAATGCTGTAGAAATGTCGAATAATATGGGACACTCAAAAAGGACATTAATTCCTCCTTACCCTCTTCTTCAACGGTTACGCGAAAGCCACCTTTGCTCTCGACCCCATACTTTTGGTAAGGGATGTCACGTGCTGATTAACTGTTATGGACGACTCACACTATGGATGATTTTTTTTCCTCTGGGGAACGGAGGCGTCCACATAAACGAGACATGTTTGAATCTCAGTATTTCTATTTTAGAGTGCCTTTTGGAGTATCTCTGTCCAACCATAAAATTTCTTGCTAGCCTCTTGTCGTTCCTTGAGCCCTGTAGAAAAAGAATCACCTAGGATTCTTTTTTCTTTCTCGTCTGTGCGGCTTTCTTAAAAGCGATAGCATATTTTCGTCAGCCTCCTGCATAAATTGTGTCCGTATCACTAAAAGCATGCGCGTGCACTGGAGAGGGATAAGTGGATAAATTAAGAAGAAAAAACAATATTCCAAACGTCCCTAAGAAAAATCGAGCCCTTATCTTCAAGTGTTTTAGCACGACTGTAAACCACTGTGCCAAGAGGGAGTTCTTTTTTTCTTTTATTGCATTGGGAGTGAAACGGTGTTATTTAATTTCAGTGCCTTCAGGCGCACGATGAAATGAATAAACCACCATGTATTTTGGTGGAAAGATTAGAAACATCGCGCCTGAAGCGGGGGGCGGGGGGGGGGAGGGGGGCGCTTTAATAAGACTTGCCCATTCGGGTGCCTGTTCAGTGGCTTGGTACGCACTTTACACTTGTTTGTGACAATTATACAGAAATTCGCATGCAATTCTTTTACATAAATATCGGCTTGGCGGACCGGCATTCGTATTTTTCATATGCTGAGCAGTGCTAGTAGCATGAACATGCCATAAGGAACACAATCGTCTGTATCAACGGTCACGAGCCGGGTCGTACAGGGACCAATTAAAAGGTTATTTTTAGTGTGCGCTGGAGGACGTCCCAAAAATAAGAGGAATCCCAGCAAAAAATCAATGCGTGCACTATGATCTCCGGTTTTTTACACACCAAGCAAACTACTCCCCATGGCATAAATATTCCCTTTTCCTTCAGCCAGATTTTGACAGGCAGGGTAGCACTATGCAGTTTAGAAAAGAATGTCTTTGCCGCATCCTTTTTACACGCGAAAGAACATCTTGACAATTGCCTTCCCGGTACAAATTTTTGTAAACAGGTGGTGGAAAATACTTTCAGCTAGGTCACGGGAGAGTTCTTGCATGCTCATACCTAAAAAGGCATTCGCGGCAAAAATTGGTGGTCAGAAACGTCAGAGTTAATGACCACATTCAGAAAAGCTATATACTTCCGTTTTAGCGCAGTAATACGAGGTAACCTAAAAATTAGGAACGTGATAAAATAGTCTCCTTTGAACAAGCGAACGCAAAGTGGATGTTTTTGATCACGCAAAATCACTGTGCCAAAGGGGGGGGGGAGGCTTGTCCAGGAATAGTTATTAATAGCCAAACTCCTTTTCTTATCGCGTGCATGCGCGAGTTTGAAAAGCGGGCGGTTCATAAGAGTTACCGAAGTTTTTGGAAAACTGCGCAAGAGGAGGAAGCAGACTGAAGAGGAGGCAGTTGAACAGGAGCGTTGGCGTGCCAAGTACCATCACCTTTATCCAAAGCAAATCGGCCGAAATTTTATGCTTTGTTATCCCCTACGTGAGTCCTTGCAACTTAATGAGCGCAATATAGCCTTTCTAAAAGAAGGGCAATGACATCGTATTTTCATAGTGTCGTCACTGAAATACTGCCGAAACACAGGCCCGTTTTTGTTTTATATACCTTGCGGGTACATTTTCGTATTCGATTCGACATACCATATTTGGATCACTATTCGGCACTGCTTGTTTTGAATTTGATTCGAGTTGAAATTTCACGATTCGCATAGCCCTAATTCTGAGGCAATGCAGATGCCTGCCGTTCCTCATTTATGCTGATCTAAAATATGTATCCATACAAAGCGCTCTCTAACCAGCGATCCCTCCTACAAAGCGAAAGGAAAGCTTTTTCTGTTTTTGTTTTTGTCTAAGTACGCACGTTAATAGCTCGGGGTCTTTAAGCCGCTCCACTGCATTCTTGGGTCATTCATGAGGCAAAAGAGAGTCAAGTCCCTTGGTAGCTTATCTTACTAGTTAAAATCACCATCGCGTATGACGAAGCACATTTCTCGGGAACAAAAAATGTCGTTTATAAATCATGAGAAGTTCGTAAATCAACTCGGAATTTATGTTTCAAATCCCTTAGTATGTCTTGGTGTGAATCAGTACCACTTTTTTATTGATTGTTTGTTACAAGGGCACATTCTTATCGCAACATTATGCAAAAAACTATGAGCCATTCTATTTTGTGAGGGTGGATGACTAGCCAAGCTGTTTAGCACACGACACAGACCCGCCCCGAGGAGCCGGAGGAAACTAGACACGCGCGACGGGACCGCCACCTCCGGGAGAGCGGAAGGAAAGGACACTAGGCACGCAAGCGCTTAGAACGTCGACAAAGAGAGGGCGGTGCGAGCGTAGACATGGCCGACGCAGGTCACATAGCGGCAAATCTTTGAAAAACCTTTATTTTCTACCTGAAAGTCTACTGATCTTGAAAATGGTGCCTATTGATAACTAATCAACTGAAAACACCTATTGCTAAATTACACAAGCCGCAAGGAAAATGCAGGGAATGGTGTTCAACGCGCCGCACATGCCGGCGTTTGCAGCAGTAACTGTACTAAAGCAAACGCCTAAAACAAAAGGCATCTTGAACGCGCGTTCGTCAACGCTTTATTTTGGTTGTTTACTACGAATCTTCTATGCAGGAAAGGCTTTCGCATGCGGCGCGTGCGGCGGTGCGAGCGTAGCGTTTTTGGTCACTGCAAACGAAACATCCACGGAGCCCCAGCCATAAACAGCTCCTCTGTAAAACGACATAAAACACCAACACTGCCGCGATCATGCTGAAACCCAAACCAATTAAATTGAAACCACGCCTTGGTGGCAAAGGCGTCAGCGTTCTCTGTGCACAAGTCAAATAACTACTCCGTTAAAGTGGTTCTATAAACACTGTAAGAAGAAAAGAAATGTTTTCCAGTTTTCTATCTACTACTTATTCAATAAAGCGGTTTTGATAAAGAATTATTTGATCGAAACTGCATCATAACTAATCAAATCAGCATAGAACAAAATATATGTTATGATATGTATTCGGTTACAAGGACGACTATCGTACTTAGTGATGTAAGTAGGCATGCTTGATGAACCGTAATCGACACCGACATTTGGTGTAAGACGCTTAGATAACACCGTGAAGCATCGATGGATGCACTGCGCGCTTTAGTGGGATCGTTATAAGCAACGCTTCTTTCGCAAGATGATGTTATATTGGTTACATATTGAGATTTCGACATCCATTTGCAATAATCAAATAAAAAAATGAGCGCGGTAAGTCCTTACTTGTAACCTGCATTTTGAAATCTAGTACCGTGGTGTAACATTATATCACGCACAAGTTATGTCGCCAATAAAACTTCGGGCGGGTACAGACGGGAGGGGTACACGGCGTACCGAATGTGCCGACATTCAAGCCGCCCCCTTCCCCTTAAAAAAAAAACACGAAAAATAGGGCAAGTGAACACCTCGGAAATATACGCGAGCGAATGTTACATAGGCTTGTTTAGTCTTACCGTGACGCATTGAAGGTATTCAATCGCTTGTCAACTTCAATGCACGCAACCAGTGCTTGCTTGCGAAAGGCTAAGGCAACACAGTTACCAAACTTTCTAATGAGAAAGGTTTTGGGCTGATGTCAAACGTCCACTTTGTATAATACCGCATTTTTCTTACAATTCTTGTTTTTCAATCTACGTTAGAAAACAAATGAGCGTGTTTGAAATGTTTATTTTGCTTTTTAAAACATTTATGAAGACATAGTACGAACTGGTGCGGCTGCAGTGATGTGCCGTCAAGTATTTTTGTAAATACATTTCTGTAAAAAACGCAATTACTTAATAAAGTAATAACGCAGAAACTTGATGGGCGAGTTTCAAAAGTTTGTTTTAATGGCGACTGCGCCACTAGTTTCTATTACAGTTCAAATTCAGATAAATAAAACCAAAAGCAGCATGTTCAGACAAATTCAAGATAACCAAAGTGGCTTCTGGACCTCAACCACGTAAGATCATTTTATCAGAAATTGCTTACCTGTCTATATACCATAAAAGTGTAGCGCAACAGTGACTCCAATTGTGCACTTGCAGACATCGTAGGGTCGTCCTCATGGGCATTTTGTGGGTTCGCCCCATACATAACCTTTTTCCTATACGTGGCTCGCACGTGACGTCAGTCCGCCCCTCCTTCGGACGATCAGAAGCGTATCGTTAACGCGTCGGGAGCCACCTCCTTTCCCGTTATGTCCGACCAAGAGACGTTAGTTGAAGATGGGCAGACCTTTTCGCAGTCTCTCTTTTTGTTACCCATAGGCACGTAAATGTTGACGCGCTCGCAAATAAAACGCCATGTTTACATTAACATCTTCGTTCTTTACTGGCCACTTAATTTCACGTGGTGGCGCTTTTGAAAAAGCTGAAATTTCTAAAGTGTCTGAAAAGTTTACAACTTACCCCGTAAACACGTGCCGGCACCTGACGGTAGAAGAAGAAATCGGAGTAGATAGGAGTTCCGTCGGAGTTACCAACAGCATGACGCATTTGAGGTTTCAGGCCGGGATGGAAAGCAGGGCTGCCTAGCGGGGCTCTATTCCCCACTAAGTTCAAGGCAGATAATAAAAACAGCACAAAACTAAGCTGAATATTTCACCGAAACATACATAATAGAGTCTGCAAGATATATTTATTGGCACACAAATAAGACTCAAACTTTAGGGGGCGTGCCATTATTAAACGTTTGTAAAGCAAAGACGAAAGAGGCAACGATTATCGCGCGTGATTACACACACTATGTTGCCCACATGGTCAGCAAAAAGCAATGCATTGGAAATACAAGAGAAATGGCAAAAATGAACGTCCCAACATTTCACAAAAATCTCAAAACAAAGTTTAAAAGAAACACGTTGCAGAGGAAAGGTAATTCCGTATCTGAGAATGTCTGACAAAAAACTAATAGACCTATGTCACCATCCAGTTTGGCTACGGTACCGCTGCCATAATGCACCGAGGGGCTTTAGTCTCGCTCAAGCTCTGACGCGTGCAGAGCACGAGACAGCACGAACCATCTCGTGCACACCCGATGGGCTCCTCTGTACTAAAGTTATGGTGACGTGACGCATCCAGCGCGTGCCACGGCCGCTTAATTCTTCTGGTGAGATCAACCTCTTGCCAGATGCACGCCTTGTTCCTGAAATGAACGGAAGCGAAGGCAGAGGGGCGGCACGCAAAACTCACACGATCATACCTCACCACCATTTAAAGTTTGGTCGTGTAGCGCCACATGGCGTCACGGGACCACGTGACCTCGCAGTCGTCTTACCCAATACGCCACGTGGCGTCACGATTTCCCCGCCAAAATTTTCCCGCTACGTTTAGCGGGCAAACGCTCTATGAGACGTCGCAGTGTGACGTGACATTACAGTTTCTCCGCTAAATTCCCCTTGAAAACGCTTTAAGGGACGTCACGGTATACAGTGACATTACGAATTTCTCCGCTAAAGTTTACCGCGATAACGCTTCGCGTAGCGTCAAAACGCTACGCGACGCAACGATTCCCCGTTGAACTTTGCGGGAAGCGTTTGCCGCTATATATTTAGCGCGTCATACAGTACGTTGCGTACACGCGCCCCGGATCCGCTGCGAAACCCGGCCAATTGGGAGCTTTTGTCATCTGTTTTCTCCTCCGCACTACGCCCTCCGCAACGGAAACACCGCTACTGCGCATTCGCGCCGCCAGCCATGCCGGCGGAGTTCCAGATTTCATAGCGGGTTGTGGAGAGCATTACACGACGGCGAAAGCATCGTAAGAAAAAAAAACGCCCTAATAATGCCTGTTACCGTTACACAATTTTGTTTAATTTCTCGTCAACACTTGGAGAGTTTGCGAACGCGTTAAAACTACCATTAAAGACCAAAATAATGTAGCCCGCCGTTAAGTGGCCCTTTTTTAGATAATATACAGTTCACACATTATTGGGGAGGGGGAGTCGAAGTCTCCACCGCGTCTCCATTTTGAACAGGAAATAAAGAAGGTTTCGTGATGGATGTGAACCGCGCAGCCATCATTAGTGCCCAAGATCAACTGCTTCTTCGTGTTTAATCTGAGCGCGAAAATAGGTTCCCAGTCTCATTCATTTTTCTTTTCCGGGAGATTTTTCCGCGTAAGCGTTCTCGAAGCTCGCCTATTCGTCTTAGCCGGCCGTGCGTCTCCAGAAAGGACGGGTCCCTGATGAAAACTCCAGAGGGCTATTAAAATACGAGCGCTGCGCAAACCTTACGTGTTCGTTTTCGTTTTGTGTGTGTGTGTGTGTGTGTTCGTCTTTTTGCATTTATTGTTAACATTTTTGGGGCTCGCACGGCTTTTTTTCAGTGGGTGTTAAGGCTGTGGCCTTTCGGCGACTATATATTAAAATTTGGTTGTAATATTTGGTGGAGAAAAAAGAAACACAAGTTGAATTGAAATAAAATCGGCCGCTCGCCTAATATTATCGCAACTCCCGAGCACGTCGTGGCGACGTCTTTACAGTGAGATAAATTAATGAGTAGCTCCTTTCAGTTTTTAACGTTCGTATACGACTTTAAAAATACTGAGATTTTCAAAGTTAGTTACTAAAAATATATCTTAAACTGAAAACTGAAATTATTTTCTTGCGCAAATTTATGGCGACATCAGACTTTAATAAAGTACTTTGATTAATTCCTAGGTAGCGAAAACATAAAAGTAACAATATTAATCCCTGAAGAAGGGGAACAAGTGACAAAGGACAACGTGTAGTCTCCAAACACAGCTAGGGGACTCCAGGTATTGTTATTGTTATTCTGTGTACTGCTCGCTTCCACCTTTGCATTAATTGCATTATCAGAATGAGAGGAACCTTCTACTTAAAGTTACACATTGAAAATGCAACAGTCCTATACTGTGTTTATAAAATGCGTCCGCACTCGCACCTAAACTTCTATCAATTCAATTACATACTCGATTGCATACTGGACACCTATTCGCCACCCTGTGTTTTCTCGTGAGCAGGATGCACACGCTCGCACTCACAAGCCACCAAGTTGGGACCACATGCTTGCAACCGTATCGAAAAAGCGGAGCAGCATTTACCAACTACCTAACTATACAAAAATTTCAGTTACGAATTGTAGGCCTATCAAATACAAACACAAGCAGAAACAATTATTCAGATTATTCGTCCATAATGATGTTCAATCGTGTCTTTGCTGCACTAGAAAATGCCTTACCAGAACACTTTCCCAAACGAACACGTGAAGCCAAATAGGCCTAGAAGTTTAGAAGGACGTGCGGCATAGCTTAAACCAAAAAAGCACAACGTTTACTAAGAACCTAACTATGCATCACCGAGGATGGGGGATGAAGCATGAATTTTCGGTGGTACCTGAACTGTGAAGCTCCAAAGAACGTTATGTGGTCGTTATTGTTGTATATTCCAAACACCGGAAAAAGAATGAAAAATGGTGACGTTGATCACCGTCAAAAAACTGCAGACTTCTTTATTTTTCACCTTATTTTGTCTTTCACGAGGAACCGGTGATTTCTAAAACTAAATATACTAACTTTAACTGAAGTTACCCTTAACCACACTAAATGTCAAGCCAAATATATACTCACATAAACCTTTCCAGACTACCCTGATGAAGACATACTTTCTTTTAGAAAATAATATAATTTGCAAAACTGAAAGGTAAACTTTGAAAAATAGGCGGTGTGAAATAGGTTCTACCCCAAGGGTCGGTTTTTGGTTCAATATTTGTCAAGTGCTTATCAAATATGCTTTCAATCCTAACCAATATTGCAAGATGAGTCATCTGCTATAACGTTTAATATACAATATTGATTAAAGTCTCGGGTCAACTAACAGAGAACGATGTTTAGCGCAATTCATGGCAAATATCGCTAAATCTTGAAAATACTGATCCTATAACAATCATGCCCAAAGTAAACTCATTGAATTTGTACACAACCTCGAAGAATACAATTATGGTGAGGGGTTAGTAATTAACTATAATAAATACATATCGAACCATATTACGCAGTTACCTAAACAGTGTGTTTAGTTGAGGATAACGAGGAACGTAGAAGCAAATAGCCTCTAACTTTTTATAAACATAAACTCTAATGAATTTCAAGTGATTTTGTTTTCAAACAATTGAGTTTGACCTCGGCACAATTGGTGAACGTCTGCGCTGTGTCTGGGGCCAACGTTTTCGCTCAGCCGATTTAGGAACAATACGGACTTTGATTGAGCTGGTCTTGAGTGTCCACCGTACGACGGAAATCTTTTGTCATTGGCCTGGAGCCATGCTGACGTCCCAGAAAGTGCGATCTTTAGCGCAGCTCAGTTGACTAGTAGTACCGCAAATCTTGGGATTATCTCCAGTAGAAAGATCGTTTAACGGTTCTTTTAACGTATGAGATTCCGTACCAATATTATAGATGTTAAAAGATATTTTTCTGACAAAGAGCCCATAATAAATTTTATCGAGCTGTCAAATGCCTTCATAACTGGCACTCCGCTTTAACTTTTTATATTGTGGTAAATTCACTTCAAACAAATTGGTCACAGGAGTGGATGTCGCCTTCATTGACACTCCAGTGTTCTTGTGTGATTAAAGTGAGTATCGCTCACTAGTTAGACCAACATCTAGAGTATGCAAGTGCCGTATGGGACCCGCAATCCAAAAATATCTCATAGATAAGATGAGAAGGCATCCAAAATCGCGCTGTGAGGTTTATTCTGAATAAGTATTCTCGAGCAGAGAGTGTGACACAAATGAAAGTTTGCACGCGTATCGAGCCTCCTAGAAAAAGACGTAAGAAAAATAGACTTAAACTTATTTACGCTATCAACAATGATTTAACTGGAATAGACAAATCTAATTATCTAGAAATGCCCCACTATATATGAGTAGGAGGACCACGTAAACAAAATACGCGAAATAAAATGTCGAACTAACTATATGATGTTTTCTTTTTTTCCGAGAACTATATCGGAATGGAATGAACTGCCGTCTGATATTGTATCGGCTAACGTGACTCTTTTATTAGCCTTATTAATGCAATGTAGGTTTCTGTGTTAAGTACATCATTGGTTTTTTTCGAAATATTGCTATTGTGTTGCTGGTGTGAATCATGTTTATTCATGTTTATTGATGTTGTTGGAAATTGCTGATGTGTGCTGTTATGTGACTTTCCAATTTATAATGATATATGTGGATCATGTAACCCACTCCTCTGCTGTGAATGCTCCAGCGCTGCAGAGAATAAATAAATAAATAAAAAGGTCGTAGCTTCGTCACTAGCAGTAATTCCTCGGGAGTACGTCAAACCACAATGTGTGATTTGAATGCTCAGGACGACTATCATGTAAATGTTTAAAGCCATATTCAGCAGATTTATGTGGTTTATTACTTAAATTAAATGTTTCTTTCAAGTGTTTTTTGGGCCACTGGTTCTTGTACGGTATCGTCTGTAGGTGCTTTGTCACTCGAAAGTTTTTCAGCAGTCGAGCGATCGGCGGACTACATGTGCCCTTCTTCGGCATGTTTCAACTAAACCATTTTGGGTCAGGGGAGAGAAATATTCCCTCTCCCTCTGCCGAGCACCTCCGACGCTGCCGCTCGGGAACCGACATAAATCCTGCCATTCCCACTTCGTCAGACGTTCACAATTCGGTACTTTGGTATTTTAGTTATTGAACAGCCACAGATTATTTGCTTTCGCCGATAATATATCTTGTGTCACTTATGGCACAACGGACGTTTATTTATATATAAAGAAAATAATGGTATTGGCCTGGAGCCTTTACACTCGTAAAATGAAAGCCCAATCTCTACATAGGTGACCAGTAACTCGAGTTTGCCCGGTACGGTACGTATTTGTTAAGTTGAAAGATACCCGATTTCCTGCTAGGCGAACTCCTTTTTCAATTGAGGCTTTCAAAGTTTGGGGACTGCATGTCGTAATGACATGTGCGTTCGTTTACAGCGTTGATCAGAGCCTCCTTGGAGACTTCCCTGAGAGCTACCGCGAGCAAACTAGGTCGCTGGTTCTATTTTGTCACAAAACCCATTGCCGGAATGCTGAAATGCAAACAAACGGGGCGCGTCAATAAATAAATGTTGACTGGCTCGGCCGCTGAAATAATGGCCAGCAAGCGTTTGCTCGAAACCAGTCACTTTGAGACTGTGATTGTCACTCGTCGTCCAAAGGATTTTCGCTGGACCGCTCCTGTAACTCGCAATGGTCAGCACGCCTTTCTCCCGGCTAAAGCCTGAAGATACTGCATAATCATTCGTGGTTTTTCTTTTGGGAAATTGCCGGTACGTGAACTTTTGTTAGCGAACGACGCGCGTGTAACCATATACCACCCAAGAAGACAGAGACCTGCTCGGGACGGGATATCGTTAGTGAATCCCCGACCCGCCACAAGTGGCACACACGTCGCACAGCTTGACGAGAGTCACCACAAGGTGGCGGACGCGTTCGTTTTGAGGCCGCCAAGTCCTATGGCGTCGCGGTAGTCGTGAGGCACTGCAAGACGATGCCGACGGCGATGCTCACGACAACTGGGCGACGCCGCGCGGATCCAATAGGAACGACGTTTGTGGGCGAACAGTGCAGACATTTTTATTCTCGGTAATATTGGTGTAACCCGTGAGTTTCGGCTCGAGCCTCCCGTTTGACAGCCTGACATGGCGTTTCGCAAGTTCCCGGAACACCAGCCTATTTTTATACCAAAAGCTCTCAAACCGCAAGTTTTCAAAATGACAGATAATATAGAATAAATTTAAAAAAGCGAACACGTCATACCTTTTTTCCAACTAAAATATTGTTCGCAGAATATCGAGTCTAGATTGCCGAGAATAGCGGCGACGTAGCCAAAATCCCAAGAAAAACAAAAAGAGAGGAAAACTCTTATCGCGATTCGAATTCTGGGAGACGTTCCGACGGCAGGGAATCAGGAGGAGACTGACGGCCTGTCACGTGGGACTTTTGCGTTCTCCAAAGTGGTGGCAACTGCGGGGGATGGAAGGGGAGCTAACGATCGCCCCTGCGTGGGTGCCGCATAGCGGCCCGTCTCGGTGCCGAGGATAAATGACTGCGACGAGTCGTTAGCTCCCTGAGTGGAACCTCCTCAGCCCCGTTTCACCACGAAATGATATTGACTTTGGATGTAGCGCAGTTTTATAGGGGCGTAGTTACCCTGGAGTAGTCGGAGTCGGGTAAGGAATTCGGAGACGTATGAACGTCGAAAGAATTCGTGGCATTCCACCAGCAAGACAATCGCTCTCACTTGTTTTCATAACGCAACAACTTTAAGCGCGAATGTCTTTCAACATGACTGCGTGCGTATAGCAACAAGCTAGTTTGGAAGGACGCTATTTCGCATTGAGTCTTCTGCTTTTACCATGCATGGCTGGTGCCTACTCTAGTTTGCATAGCAAAGGTGTTAAGGTATGCAAGTTTGTTAACGGTAGTTTGGGCCATCATTTGATAATATAGCAATCATCACCGATGTGTTCAGTGGAAATCGTTGGTCAAGTGGTTGAGGCTTAGTGAGGTCAGCGCGCTAAGCTAGACCAGACTCGAAACTGTCCGCATCATTTCACCCCCTTTCTGATTGTCCCTCGTATGACGTTGCAAGATCGTTGTAGCACGCACTCGTCACAATGGTTCCTGTGAGACGACGTGAAAATGCTGCCGTCAATCCGATCAAGACGGTCCGCTACGTAGAATTTGCTGAAGTGACACACCGCAATGACCAAGCTGGTCATTTTGACTAAGCCTGTTTTTACGGAGTAAAGGAATGAAGGCTTACTTTTAAAATGTTACCTTCAAATAAATGCTTATTCATCCGCAAATCCTGGTGCCTTTGACAATCTTATCATCGCAATCAGTCACGTGTATACTACGTAAATCATGTCTTAAGTCTCCTTTGTACGATATCATTGCTTTCAACATTAAGGCAACGTCACACAATACTGGTACCAGCGATACCGGTTTTGAAAAAATTAGTGAAAGTTGTTTATTATCGGCGCGGTTTGTTTTGTTCATAGAGAGTTTTAGTACATCACTCCGATAACTCCAATAACAAAAAGGATAAGAAAAGTAACAGAGGTCTCATATGTTATTCCTAGGACGACTTGAAAGCGAAACTCTAAGCGCCGATGTAAACGTAATAGCCAACCTCCAAAAACAGCGCGTTCTCTGACAACGCATTTTTGGCGCCGTTTCATTGGCTCACTCGGATTATGGCGTGGGCTGTGGCCACGGTGACAGCGAACCTCCGAAGACAGCCCGCTCTCTGACGACGGACTTTTGACGCGCCTTTGGCGTGTTTTTGTCGTTTTCGTGTCGTCTACGTTTTTTCGCTCAAGGACTTGAGGATGGGCTGAACGAGGCATGTAAGGCGCCCGCCTTAAAACTATGAATGGCCAAAGGCGCCGGTGGAGTATCAGGCATTGTTATTTTTCAAATTAGTTGGAGTACAACAAATTATGATGCATTTTCTTCAAGAAAACATTTTTTTGAAAGGAAATAATTAATATATAAGTATATATTTTTTCAACCTTCACTAATGACTACATTTAAGTACGTTACTCCATGATGCAAAATCAGTCCCTCCAGAGGTTTTTTGTTTTGTTTATATAGTTACTCTGCCCACTGAGAGTCAAAAGTAGTTTTTCACCGAATGTACATTAGGCCCGAGAAGTTCGCCGTGACAAAGGAGTGCATTCAACGGTCATCCTGCTTATTCATAACTAGGAATACATACTATTTTGTCGAACATTCAGCAGTCCTACCATTTTTTACCGAACAGCAAATACATTTTTTTTAATCAACACCTTTCATCTTTTGCGCAAAGAATTAGCAACGCAACTTTGCAATTTTTTATTAAAAACTACTTCCCTCCCAACATTTTTTTTTCAAACAAACATGATCCGACGTTTTTATCTTTTGTCGCTGTTACCGGTTGCTTTAAACTCCTACATTTTTTTTTGTTGTGTGCTACTTTATTTTATCCCAGGGTTAACGAATTTCAAAGTGATTTTGTGCGATTTAATTATTTCTGAAATGACTTGTCCAAGTTTTGCCAAAACACCTTTCGATAAAACTCTGAAAACAAAAAAAAAACAGCACTGAGGTCGACACCGAAATTATTTAAAAAAGAAGCAAATGTAGGATGTCTTGCAAAACCCAAATAAGAAGAAAAATAAACTTGGAGGAGAATAAATGGCTGCCAGAGAAGATCCGCTTACCTTCGCTTTAAATCAGATTGGCGAAAGTTTTTTTTTTCGTTATTATCATTATTTTGTTATTGGTAAGTATCTAGGGGAGTGAGTTTCTTTCAAGCGTATTGCGGCTTCAGTACGCTGCTTTCAAATAGTATTGGAAGGAAAAAACGAAAAGTGATCGCTTTTTTAGTTCCGTGCGGTTCCGTGGAGTCAAACTGATTGATAGAAAATGTTTCTATTTTTTACGGGTTCTCTGTCCTCAAGCAGAAGTTGGGGAGGGGGAAGGGGGAAGGGGGAAGGGGAGGGGGAAGAAGCTAAGCTTTCCTGCAAAACTTTTCACGCTCGTGGCGACACAAAATGATAAATAACATCGCATACGTATACTTTTCTGTTGTTGTTGTTGTTGTTTTTTTGGTAAGAGATTACAAAATGTCGAGGAAGACAATTTCATTGATTCCATAGCTCGACTGAAGACATTCTTGAGTATAATTTAAACCCTATTGAAAATTCCATCAAGATACGTAATTTGGGACACTGACTGCCAGTCAGCAGCCCTGGTGGAACGTGCCCTGATGGTCCATCAGATGACGTCTGACTGCCAGTCAGCAGCCCTGGTGGAACGTGCCCTGATGGTCCATCAGATGACGTCTGACTGCCACTGATGGAATGTCCCAAATTACGTATGTGGTGGTCTTTGATGGAATGTACCTTCCAAATTTGCGTTTTTCAGGTAAAAGGGACCCGTACGAAAATGTCAGATACAGGCCGGAATGAAAAATGCCGGTTCCGCCTAGACCCAAAATTGGGGCACCAGTTCGTATCCACCCTGAAACCGCGCATTTCCAGCCCCAATTTTAGACCCAGGCGGTGCACCGCCGGAATTCCCGCTGCGCTCACCACTGGACTCTACAAAAGAATTTGGTGCTATGCCCTTAGCCGTTACAACCGAGAGATCGTCGCGATTTCAGACCCAGGCGGACTGGGTCTGAAATTGCGACGATCTCTCGGTTGTAACGGCTAAGGGCATAGCACGAAATACTTTTGTAGAGTCCAGTGGTGAGCGCAGCGGTAATTCCGGCGGCGCACACGGTCGTCCAGGCGTCGTCACCAAACACGGTGCACGGAACACACACACAGCACGCACAAGCACAGTATCCAGTGTTGAGTGCATCGGGAAGTTCCGGCGGGCAAGCGGTATCCGAGTTGTCCAAGTATTGTCACCAAGCACACCAGCGCATCCAGATGCCGAGCCAAACTGCAATGGGTCGGCAGCTTCGCACTATATAAAGATTCAAAGCCGAGGTCAGTGGGTATCCATCCAGGGCAACGATAGGCGCGTCAGTATCCGTGCGCCCGCAGCGCGAACGTCGCCGCCGGGCGAGCGCCGGCCGGCAGACCGACGCGAGCGCAGAACCTAAACTCTCGAAGCGCTGCCGCCCACTGCAACAGACAATGCAAGGCGCGTGTCGTCACCAAACACGGTGCACGGAACACACACACAGCACGCACAAGCACAGTATCCAGTGTTGAGTGCATCGGGAAGTTCCGGCGGGCAAGCGGTATCCGAGTTGTCCAAGTATTGTCACCAAGCACACCAGCGCATCCAGATGCCGAGCCAAACTGCAATGGGTCGGCAGCCTTTCGGACTCGGGGTCCGGTCGCGATCGGCGAGGTCTGGCGCGGCGAAGCGCGGAGGCGTCCTCAAAGCGTGCGCACACACGTCGCCTCTGGTCCAGAGTGACCCGGCGGCCCGGCCTGGAGCACTAAACGCTTGGGTTCTGATGTTTCTTCCGTCTCGTAACTTCTTCCACAGCACCGAAGACAGCGGGCACGATCTTTACGTTCACTGAACGCGTCGAAATGCCTCCACGTGCGACGAACCGGAAAACGTGGTGCGGCTGGTGCCGGAACTGCATAACTTCGAGCTTTGACACGGCGTGGCGCCACCTTCTAGTCCGCATTCATGTAAACGTTGCCGCGTCGGCTTCGTTCGAAGAACGAGTGGAGTCGATGCGCTGAAGTCGCTTTCATGTAAACGAGGCTATAGTCGGAACTCACGACAGACTGGGTCTTGTCGAGGAGAAATTCTACTAAAACATAAGACATTGTAGAGCCCGGGCTGGATCGACAGGGTGGCACAAGCGCGCAAACAAAACGAGTTGAGAGCGATCGTTCATGGAAGCTCGGCGAAGCTTCTATAGGCAACCTGCAATGCAGTTTGGCGCGACACGTTGCGCCATCTAGCGGCTGCAAAATAAAGAAACTGGGTAGGCCAGGCCTGCGCGGGTCGCGGGGGCTGCGGGCGGGCGCATCCAGAAACCACGTGTGAACGTTGCATTTCGGATCGGCGTGAGCTTTTTTGGAACCGTTTTTCGTAAAAGTAAGTCCCAACTTCACGTCTCTATGACCTCACCGGGTTCCTGTAACATCTCGCCTACTCCTAGAGTTCCCCCAAAAAATAAACGTTGCTACTGCTGCGTGAAAGACGGCCACAGTCGCGAAGGTGACTCAAGCGTCAAACTTCACCGCTTCCCTTCGAGATCTTGGGAAGCGACACGGCGACAGAAGTGGATTACTGCAGTGCGACGCATCAAGTAAGTGAATTTTACAGAAACTGTTGGGGGGAAGTGAACGAAAATATATGTGCAGGCTTGGAAAGTGGTCGGACGAACTCGTTTTGCAGACTACTCGGCAAAATAACATATTTATACAAGTTGTATTACGAGTCGCTTTGACAGCCACATAGGGAAATACGATAGGAACAATCGGGCCGATTGTTGCTTCGCTGTGACGTCGAGAATCGGGCGATCAGGTCTTCAAGCGAAAGGCCCGTCGGCCCGTTCCGGCACTCCTAATGCCGTTCGGCACGCGTGGTCGCAACCAAAACCTTCCAAACCTGCGAGTTTTCAAATAGTGGATTTTCGTAGCACAAAGTTTTGTTTGTTTCAGCAACCAAATTTAATGCTGAGTCTGGTAACAAATGTGACGGCGTGCAGAAAGCAGGATGCTAAAGTTTTTCTTTAGAAAAAGCTCGTGCGAAGCGTAAATATCCTTCTTACACGTACACTTTGTTGCCTGTCGCCTTTTTACACCAGGCTTTGCAATGTGCGTACGGTTCTGTAGCATGCAGAGTTTGGTTCTAATTACCCAAATTTTATTCTAGTGTGTGGGGCGTCGGGAGAAGAAGAGGACGGCCGAGCGAGGCGCGAGCGGGGGCCAGCCGGCGAAGAAAGAGGAAGAGCGTGCTGCACGAGGCTGGGGCCGGGCAGGAACGATAGATCCGTTCTGGCTGGTCTGGCCCATGGCGAACCCCGGAGAATTCCACCAGCGAGGTTCGGATCAGGACCGGCGGAAGCGGCGAACCCTGACCATACCGGCCTAGTCCATGACGATCCCGGAGTGGTTCCGCAGCGAGACTCTGGCTGTGATAGCCCGGAACAGCTAGCCTACGCAGCACTGGCGTGGGGAGGACGATCCGCAGGCCTGGACACGGGCTCCGACTGTGAGCTCTGAACGACGGGCGACAACTAGGGTCGGCGGGTCCGGACTGCCGGCTCTCGAAGACGGGCAACCGGGATGTACAATAAACCCATTCGCTGCCTTCTCGTTGTGTTGTGTCACTTCCTGGGAGACGGGCGAAGCACAGACCGATCGGGCGGCCACAAGTAGTGAAGACAACTCAAACTGGTGTCCAAATGACGACTCTAGAATATTCTCTAAACACTTGGACCTATCAAGGCTCCCGATGGTCTTAAAAAACCGCATAAAAGAACCAGGGACATGGCACGCACGGTGCACACGGGGACTGCTGAAATCGGGGTCGCCGCCGCTCGCAACGGCCCGACGGGCAGATTGGCCGCCCCATTAACAGAGACGCCTCCGCTTGTGGCGCTGAATGCAGTGCTCTCGTGGCGCCGCCTGGCCATTGCCGGCTGCCTATGGGCGAAGCGAAAGTGGCGAAAGTAGAAAGTGGCGCGTTTGGCGTGCTCGGCATGTTCGGCGTTTCGCTTTCGGCGGGCTTCTGATCAGAGTTGTCGGGTGCCCTGCTTGTCATATCTCTAACATCAGCGGTTTTATGGGCTCACGTTCCGAAATCGTTTTCTCGTGCATAGATTATTTTTCGTATTCATAGATTTGACGAAATAGTGGTATCCGAACGAACTTTACGTCCTTTGACCGTACGTCTGTCTGCACGTCAAAGCTTTTTGACGTACAGTCAGAGACAATCGATGTACAGTCAGAATCGCCACCAAGAAATCTTGACGGCATTTCGCGGCGGCCGACTGCCACCAGGAAACCATCAGAAAGCCGACAAGCGGAGTCTGACTGGAGTTTGACTGTCGGTCAGAGTAACTTGTTGGCCAATCAGACGTGCTTGACGTACAATCAGGCACAGACAGGTGTCCACTAGAAAACATCGACTGCCAGACAGCGTTACATTGATGGATTTTTCCTTCGGGAAGTCGGGTGTCAATTCTTGTCGTGAACAATTTGAAACCTCTGCGTAGTCGGCACCGAGTGTTTGTTCCACTTCACGGGTCTAAAATTAGTGAGTTCAGCAGATTGTCTCTAACGATGTTGTAACCGCTAGCTCGAGTCGGCATTTTAAAGCATGCTTTGAGACATGCGCAACTTTTAGTGCACACTGCGTTGCTTAAGCGCTAAGGTTGCGAAATTGTTAAAACAATTGCGATGTTGTTGTTCTTTTTCTTGTTTTTTTTGCGTTTTATTAGGCTCTATGACGCATAAGTCTCGTGTTAAATGCTCCAAAACCTACTTCAATCAAAATTCGTATCACTCGTGGAAAGACGCACTTTATTATTCGTCGCGAGGCCTGATACAGACTGGAATAAAAAAAGTAACGCTTACCAATTTTCGGCATGCAACAATGAACACAAAGACGACAGCTAAATTTTAATACAAAATAACTTACATGTGAAAGCGTGTGTGATATCTAACCTTCAAAACAAACTCCCTCACGCAGCTGGGCCGAACGGCACCTTAATATAAACATGAGAACCATGTTCTTCAAGGCGGCAGCCAGAACATAAGCTTAGGCCGACTAAGAATAATAAGGACGAAAGCAAATGCTTCCACGAGAATCATGAAGTCGAATTTAATGGAGTGCACTTTATAGAACGGGGGTATACTAGTAGTATCATTAGTATTAGTATTTGTATTAAAGCATCAAATACTTTTAGCTTCGAACCCCATCTCATAATTTTGTCCATATGTCCATCTCGGCATTTGCCGCTAAATTTAGCGGAGAAAGTAAATTGGTTTCTAAGTCCTGTTAGGTCAATTTATATCACATTAAATGACGTTGCGTGATCTATACTATCCAATCAAGTTTCCCCACCACAGTCGGCGTTACGGCTGTGGTGTCCCTATGTCACGTTATCAATGCACCACTTCAGTTTCGCTAGATTTAGCGGCGAAATTGACGTAACATGGAGTAACTACACGCCGCCTATACACCAATTCTCTTTTCCTGCTAAATTTAGCGGAAAGTGTGATGTCACCAACGTTACAAGATTGCCTTAGTTGTGGAACTCCCACGGAAGGGGGTAGCCTCCCTCGCCCCCGTCACTCACTTGCAGACTGCCTCCCGTCGTCTCGGAAGCGCCATCTAGATTTTTGCCTTTACGAACTGTGTGTTCCGTAGAGTACGGTGCAACGCCACCGAGAGGCTGAGCTTCGGAAACATACTGTATCCCATAGAAAACACCGCAGTTACCAAAGTAGCCGTCCGGCGCGTCGAACAACGGGAGCCAAGTCGTGGTGTGTGAGGAGGGTACTGCGCGTGCATGCAGCGTCTACGAGCAGTTCCATAACTGAGCTAATTTAATAACGTTGGATGTCACGTGAACTGACTTCACGAGACCTCTACGCCAAATTAGCTTTCCCGCTAAATTTGGCGGAACGATTGACGTCACGTGCCCCAATATCACGTGACCATACGCCAAGTTAGTTTATTCGCGAAATTTGGCGGGAAAATTAATGTAACTTGAACTGAAACACCTTTCCGTTTGTCCGCTAAAGTTAACGGGGACTAACTTTAGCGGATAATCAGTATCAGTATTATTTACGCTGCCTCTGAAAGGCACAGCACAGCGTCTTACAAAAGCCCATTCTAGACCTTAACAAGAAGGCCTGTGGTACCGCATACAATGACCATATATTAACGTTGTACAGGTGAGAGGGGTTGCCACATGGAGCTACATGGAGCCGAAATTATTTTGTGGTCCGTGCTACGACATTCTATTTCCTTTATTACGCGCTTAAAGCGCCCATGGGCGTTTACATAGAGTGGATTCGAAGGAAACACAACGAATTCAAAACAGTAAATACAAAACAAAACAAAAATATCAAAGTTTGGTATGTATTTAGAACTTTGCAAGTGCAGCTCTGAAGCCGGATGATTCCCGAGTCGGGGGAAAGGGCGGAGGGGGGGGGGAGACAATGTCATCAAATAGAAGCACCTTCAAAAATTGATAATTGAAGAGGTGAAAGTCTAAAGATGTTGTGTTTTTAATGTGACCAATTCAAGTTTTTTTTTTTTTTTAATTGTCAGTACCCACCGATATTTGAAATGCAGGCGCACAATATCTCTTTGATTGGGAATGGTAATCCAAGCTGTGAATCGGAGTGAGTCTGGATAGTTTCCTCTCTCTGAAAAATACAAGAACGAGTTCGTTCTTTAGTCTTGTGATACGTGCGCGTGTGTAGCTTTTGAGAATGATGCGAGAGCTTGGTTTTTGATTTATTCGAAATTTTGAATTAGATAAGACTTATGTTTCATACTATAGACGTCTATTCTGGCTGACGGTGGACAAGTGCGGTGTAAGATCAGGGTTGTGTTTCCGAATTGGCACTGCACAGTGTTCTTCTTATAAAACAGAGTCTTTCATTTGCCTTGGCAAACAAGTATCGCCAATTTAAATAAAGGTGATCTGGGGTATTATTTCTCCTCGTGACACAATTCACCCCACCGTATACTCGATAGATAACCTATTTGTTAACATCGTTGATTGAAACAAAAGGAGGGCCAAATCCTATAGTTTTGGTAGTTTTGAGCTTAAATTTGTATATTTTGTAATTTAAGTAAACAAAATTTTTTTTTATAATTAGCGGTGTTTTAACCAGCATAAAATCTGAAGACACTGCAGAAAAGACTGCTACCAAACAGCAAACTCTAAGACAGGAGGTGGTTCTGGGGAGGAACGCTGGCTTTACCGTGGCGGAGTTTGCGACTTATATGGGAGTTTTATAATAGCATGCCAATGTTTAGCGCGTGCCAACACTCAGGTTTGGCGCTAGCGGTAGTATAGATTACGCGAGAGAGTTTTACTTTCCCGTTCCTTCACGGCATTCCTAACCCCGAGCACCTTGCGCGTGCAACGCCACCGATATACCGCCGCAGCTTCTATTGCACGTACGGAATTCTGTAACTTGAAAACAAAGAACATTATTTTTTCGTGGTTAGCATTTTAGGGCCGGTTGCACCAACGTCGCTTAGCTTAACCCAAAGCGGCTCTTTCCTAAGTCGGCTTCGACTTAGGAAAGCCTAGTTTAGTGCTAGGTTTAGCGATAAGCGATTTTGGTGCAACCGAACGAAACCGAAACTTAGCTTAGGTTCCCGACTAAGCTCCGCTTTTCGCTAAGCGGCGTTGGTGCAACCGGTCCTTAGATTTGTTTAAATGAAAATGCGAGGTCTGCTTTCGAACGGTCGGGTTTGCACCCGACTCTTCGACAAGAACAGCACCGTACTGAACTCAAGTAGGAGTGCGTCTCCGGTAGGAGTGCAATGTCTTTTTGTACATTGAACAGCTCAGTACACAACAAGATTGCCATGACCGAGACGCCATCTGCGTCGCGGTCATGGCGGCCGCGATCTTGGGAGCTGCTGTTCCAGACTTGGCTCCGGCTTTTAGTCTTCTAGCAACTTCTCGCGCCTACACTCTATTATCATACTTAGCGAGCAACGCGGTCAAAGCTACTGGCGCGATCGCGTGGCTTCATCTATGGTTTTGTTTGCGCGAGAACGCGTGTAAATGATCAACGAGATCAATCATGCTGGAGCCAGTAGCTTTGACAACGTTGCACACTAAGTATGGAACAGAGTATAGCAATAGCCAAGCAGAAATTTTGGCGCAAAACTAAATACCCCCGTGATTTATAAAAAAAAAATAGCGTGCGCATTCAAAACTTAAAGAGTTCAATTTGGACCTGGCATATGCGCAATAGCTACGACGCTCTTTTTTTTGTACGCTAAGCGTTTTGGTGCGTCTTTCCAAAACTCTCTATTATCGGAAACTCGCGCTTCACACTTTATAGCAATGAAGCATCTGCCCGGAGCGGCGTAGTGCCTTCTATAACGATTTGCCGAAAGTCCCTATGAAGTCAAGAAAAAGAAGCTAAAAATTAAGACTGCCAGCCCACGCGACGTCTTTGATTAGATCAACACTGAATCGAAACGTGGGTGCTCCCGCAAGAATACAGCTCAGTAGCCATTGGACGGCGTATTTCAGCGCGGTGTTTATAAAGCATGCTAATAATGAGCCCCCAGTTATATTCTGAGAACTACACTCTAAATGGTGTGTATTGCACGTTGCGGAATCCCTGTGTAAGCTCATTGTAAACTCGCGCTCAGCGACAATGAACTCAAGTTTATCGTCCAGGGAGCACTACCTATAATAGACATATTTTCTTTTGTTCATCCATGGTTTTCCTAAGAACCATGGCGCAATTATCTTGGACCCACACCGCAAGTAAGTACCGCGCATTCAAACTAGACCTAATGAGATCAAAGCAGAGTCTACGAGCAGAGCATTTATCATTAAAATCTGCATCCATCGCACGAGTAAACACTCTTTAACACCATCGTCCTCCAGAACCTTTACTTGGCGCCCGTGGCATTCCCCTATCTCGAAGCTAGTGCACCGCTGACGGGATTGTAGGCATCATATTGTCTCTGAACGAAATGAAAAGACGGCAGGTAAACGGTGCACTGCGTCCTTTTAGTTCGTTGCTGTTTTCACACCCTACGCCAAACCATAAGCCAGCCGTTAAAAAAAGGGTTGGTGGTCTGCGGCAGGATTGCACTCTTCATTGAGAAATGCTTGACTCGATTAAGATTTACTGCGAGAATTCCGGGATTGCTGGATACCTACAGACCAGCAGCGTAAAGGTTCAGCCAAGGAGGTGCACTCAGACCCTACTCTTAACGGTCCGACGGACGTGCTCTCCTGAAATTTGTTTAAACGTAAAGCTCGAGGAGTTCTCGTGGCCATAAACACCGACATCGTACACATCTGGCCTCCTGGATCTTTCGGGGACCAACGTCGCAGTACGAGAATTACCCCAGCTCATCCTAGACGCTGTGGGGCTTATATTCCTCGTGCCGTATTAACACCCGTGCAAACGGAAGCGAATGGAATCGTGACTTTCTGGCCGGCTTCAGCCGAGCATGCGTCAGTCAGATCTGTACTCTGTTCACCGCTAAACTGTAAGAGTGGGAGAGTCTACGTTCTTTGCGAACCAATGAATCGCCTGCCTTTTATCGCGTGACCTCCCCCTCTGCTCGCAACAATGTGCTAGGTGTATGGAAAGGTAACGCTGAAATGTAAATTACAACAAAAAAATGAAAGCCGTTTACAACTCCCTGTAACGCCGAATTAGAGCGCAGCTCTTGAGGACCTGGAGGGAAGGGTACTGGGTGGGTCACGTGACCTCGGCGGGTCACGTGACCTCGGGGAGTCGCGTGACCTGGGAGGTCACGTGAACATGGCGTCATCAGTGACGACATCAGTGATGATGACGATGACGTCATCAGTGACGTCACTGATGACATCATCGGCATCCGCATCGTCATCGCCATCATCACTGATGACGTCATCAGTGACGTCACTGATGACGTCACCGGCATCCGCATCGTCATCGTCACTGATGACGTCATCAGTGACGTCACAGATGACGTCATCGGCATCCGCATCGTCATCATCACTGATGACGTTGACGTCACCGATGACGTCATCGGCATCCGGATCGTCATCGTCATCATCACTGATGACATCATCAGTGACGTCACAGATGACGTCATCGGCATCCGCATCGTCATCGTCACTGATGACGTCATCAGTGACGTCACAGATGACGTCATCGACATCCGCATCGTCATCGTCATCATCACTGATGACGTCATCAGTGACGGCACTGATGACGTCACCGGCATCCGCATCGTCATCGTCACTGATGACGTCATCAGTGACGTCACGCGTCCCATAATGCACCGCGCGGTTACGCCGACGGCGACGGCGACGGCGACGCCGTTCAAGCCGGAAACGGGAGCATAAGCGCTGCGCTCTAAAAAAACAGGTTATCACCCTTTGCGACATGAGGATTCGAGTTCTTCGACGATGTGACTCGGTGATATCGTCAGGGGGCGAAACTCACTCACCAATCGGGCCAGCGTTGGCCGTGCTATATAATGAAGACACAGCACGAGTAATCCAAAATCCAAGACGCATGTCGCACTTCAATGGCTTCTTTTGGGATGACGTTTACAGTAGACACTGCAGAAATAAAGAAATATCTTCAAACATTGTGATATATATTATATTAAAAAGATTTGTTTTGTGTCTGCGTCAAGGAGAGCCATAGCGGTGACTGCTTAAAAGGGTCCAGTTGCACCGTTTGTGCACACCGTTGCGTCATCACGTCAGCCAGACGCCCAAGAAGCTGATAAAGAAAAACCAAAATAGCTTAAACATCTGTCTGGTTACATTATATCAACAAGTTGTGTAGCAAATTTGTGTAACTTATGTATCACTCCGCTAGAGTTTCTGAACGTGCTGAGCAGAACCCCAGGGAAGCTGCCGTTCTGCACCGGCTAAATCTATCACCTACTGCGTGAATAACACTTGCCATACAATGGCACACCGAATTCACGCAGTCAAAAGATCTAGCGCCTAACTTACAATTAACTAGCATGTCGTAAGGCGCAAGTGACCTTGTCTACACTAATCATTTTGAAGCAACCAATGACTCAGGAACACGAAAGTTGACACCAAGAGAAGATAGGGAGAACGTATAGAACGCAACTAAAATGTTATTGCGGACAAATATATTTTTTTCTCTTGATGTTCACATGTCAACAACCTCAGTCATTGGTTGCTTGAAAATGTTACAATTAAGTAGTTTTCTTAAACGACTCCGCAACTTTAGAGTGTTCAAGACAATCCCCTTAACTTCTACAGGCGCAAAGCAAAAAAACACAAGATATTATCGATGCAGTGCACCGCATTTATTTAAATAAAATATTGCTTATTGGAATACTTTTCGATTACTGGCGGAAGAGAACATTTATTTTTATGTCCCATTTGACAGGCGAAGTACGGTAGAAAACCACAACCAAACATCCAATTGACCTGCGCGAGCTTCATCAAGTAAAATTGGTATTTTATGCCAAATGTTTTTTAGAGCGCAGCTCTTAGGCGCCCGTTTCCGGCAGGCGGCGTCGCCGTCGGCGTCGCCGTCAGCGTAACCGCGCGGTGCATCATTGGAAATATCCCGTAATGCACCGCGCGGAAAGGGAAGAGGGAGGAGGAGGGGAGGAGGAAGGAGGAGGGGGAGGGAGGGGGAGGAAGAGGAGGAGGGGAGGAGGAAGGAGGAGGGGGAGGAGGAAGAAGGAGGGGAGGAGGGAGGAGGAGTATTTTGTAGGATGAGGAACTGAGGAGGAGGGAGGAGGAGTATACCCTCCCCTCAGTACCTTCCCTCCTCCTCCTCAAGAGCTGCGCTCTAGTTCGGCGTTACAGGGAGTTGCAAACGGCTTTCATTTTTTTTTAATATTGTATCATAGAATATAAGCAATACAAATATAAATATATTCTTGGTTTTTTTGCTTTTTTGTTTGTTTGCAGAAGTGACTTTTAGAAAATGTCACACATCAGGGAATATTTACAATTTTATTGTTTGTATTCAGTGGCGATTTAAACCGGAATCGTAAAAGGTCATGTTGCGGTGACCCGTTTTCAAAAACCACTGGAAACCAAATAACACAAAAAAAAACACAATCAAACCGGGAATTCGTTGCTTCCAATGCTTTCTGGAAATTGCTTCTTACTCAACGAAAAGTGTCTCGTAATTTTGTTTTTCTTTCCATGATTGAAACGGCTTGTAGTAATCCACGGGAGGGTCCGCTTTCGGGAGTGATTGGAGCGTATTCCGCGAAAATCAAAAGATTGCTTCTTCAAAGCTAATCTCAAGGATTTGTTCACGTTCCCACTCACATAACTGCTCTCCTACACGTTTTCATTTGTTTTTGTTTTGTTTATGCTATATTGTGATATCAAGTTATATTTGTGCCAGGTATCTGAAGACAGAGTTAAAACACAATTGGAAAGAGTTATACTAAACACAGTTCTTTTGGACAGAGTTCTAATGCAGGTTGTTGTTTTCTTGTTAATGTTGTTAGTTTTTTTTTTCTTTATTTTACATTATTGTTTTTATAGTTTGCAGGTTCGTTTTACATAGAAGCAATCCGTCAAACACGCGGTCTACTTAGCAGGTGGTGTTTAAAAACTAGAAGTCAAGAGGTATTTTTTTAGCAGTTTACACGTTATAATTAGTGTTACAGTCATGTCTCGTTAATATGGACCCGGTTAATGTGGATGCCCCACTCTATGGACACCATTTTAGCGGAAAAACTTCGATAATACGTGCATTTCTATCTCGTTATTATGGACAACTCACATTATGGATGATTTTTTAGGGGAACGGAGATGCCCTTATTAACGAGACATCCCTGTACATGGTAGACTATGATTTATTGTGCAAGCATAATTTCAGCCTCGTAATTCGCCGAGCACCCTCGGTAGATCGCAGCAATTGTATCTCGTAGGTAGTTTGTGGGAAAGTAGACGCACCTGATTCTTTACGTTGTTCTTTGGAATCATTTTCGTGCACACCTGGTGTTAGCCCTGGAGACAAGTACGAAAAGAGCAGCCGCGGATTCTAGTTACGATGAATGGCTTCCCCTCAGCGAGAGTCTTCATGTGGTGAAGATACATTCGCAGGAACTATCCTCGCGCATAGAAACCGGCTTATGACGTGAGCGGCGTGGGACGTATGATTCGGACGTCAAAACACTGTGGACTGTTCGAGAGAAGCGGCGACGAAGCTTGGCCATTCACGTGATAGATGGATGTTAAGCCAAGCTGTGAGACTGGTGCCCAGTGTGAAAAGGAGGGCTGACTTCGGGTTCCATACTTTGAGAGCCCATGTAATGGGATTAGGTTAGTCTAATATTATACAATTTCACCATGCTACGTTAAAAGTCTTAGGTTATAATTTGTGGACCGCTGCCAAAGTTGTCTTTTTCTATGACGGAGGTGAAGTCGAAATATCTTAAAGCAACCACAAGTATGCTGTCTAAGCAGCCAAGCAACCAATTCGAGCTCGCTTTGTCCTGTCTTTGTTTAAATGCTTTGACCGTTAAGTTAGTCGAGAGTCGATTTCCGTGACGTGTTTCGGTACTTTGAGGGAACAAAAAAGTAATGGGGAGTAAAACACTCTGTATTAGTATGGTGCCTGAAGTAACTACCAATGATATGTAAAGATTGCGAAAGTTTGCATTTTGGGCAATAAATGCACTGTGGATCTAGATTATTGATGTTTCTCCATCATTTTGGACTCACACATGGACCCAAAATCTAAATTGTGGGATTTGATTTGCTTCCAGACATGTGGAGTCACCTCAACTGGGTGTCAAAGTCGCACAATACATGATTGAAATCATGTTTTTATGGAATCTAGTTAAATGTATTTGAAAATAATTATATACGAAGCAGGCTCATGTCACCCTGTTTGCGTTTATATTGCGACTTTAGGACGCTGGGTGAAAATATTAATCTCCTTAATTTCACTTGCTTTTTTATTTCAAATATATATAGGTATATAAATTGCCTCAAAATGTATGTGACAGATAAAACTCAAAGTACATTTTTTTTAATCAGGCTAAGCACTGAAAACAATATATGGACAAAGAAATGAGTGCTATTGCCTTAAAAAATAAACTATCGTTCACTCCATAAAGTATTCACAGAGCACTGTCCACGTCCCAGCTAGGCAGCGGCATTTCTTACGTTTTTCTTTTTTGTTTGTTTCGGTTTAGAAGCAAAGGGAGATTTTATACCGCGTGTGGGCGCGACAAAGCCGCCTTTCCGAGTACTGCCTGAACCACCCTGATCTACTATTCCGAACATCGTAATCGAAGCTGTGTGCCAATGTACTCATAGGAAACAACTGTAGTGCTCCGAGTGAAATACTTTGGCTTTCGATAATAAGACCTTGTTTATAAAAAATGGAAATATGTTGTTTTTTGTTTTTTACAAGACTACGAAGACGAAATGTTCTGCGTAAGTCCCTGCATGGCCGGCGGTCTCAAGGCCCGTAGCTCTAACTAGTCTGGAAATCTCTTTATTTCAACGCCGGAGCCATGAGGCAACACGGTGAGATTAGGGTGAGATTAGCACTGCCTTGCTAGAACGAGCTAAAGCACTGTAGGAGGGTAAGGTCGCAGTGACTCCACCTAGCTGTGGTGGGAGAGAGACTACCCCATAACGTGAAGACCGTAAGAAAGCGCTCCTTTTTCTTCTAGCCCGGCAGTGCACTGACGTGCTGACGCTGCTGTTTGCCAATGTTTTTATTTATTTTCTGAAAGCTGGTATCGAAGTTATTTTCCGTAGTCTTGGCGCACTCAGTGCTACAATAATCACTGTTTTTTTCTTTACGGTTGGCATTAGTTGAACTGTCAACGCTCTCTGAGGCCAAGGCGAAAGCTAAAAGCATTATAACGGTGAATTGTATGTCCACGGCGTAAAAAGTATTCGCCTTTGAAATCAAGCAAAGTTGCCAAATCGCCCCAAACAAAATCCCGATTTCTTTTTATTTGCGCAAAGCGGAGGCGAGATGTTGTCTCAAAACAAAAGCAGTCTGATTATGTAACGCAAAACAAATATACAAGCCGATGCAATACCAACATTATACGTGTAAATGAATCTGTGGGACTATTTGTTTCTGCTTTCTTTCCACAGGTTAGGGTGTGTGTTTAAAAGAACAAAAAAAAATGGCACAAGTATAATTTTCTTGCTTTTGCTTCTTCCTTTCTTATTAGGTTTCGCTTGCAATTAAACACCACGTGGCTTGACGCACAAAGTAAAAAACAGACGGAAAGTTTTTCTTTCGGAGGATCACAGCTTCATTTTTTCCTCATCCCACTGCTACTAGGCCTTGTAAATTTAAGAATATTTCATTTTATTAAAACTAAAAGCCCATGAAAATATTGTACAATAACGATTACAGCGCCTAATTAAAAGAAGAGCTATATATTTTATTATACAACAATGCCTGTGTTAAAATATCAGTGGAAAGGAAGTGTCATTTAAATCGAAGATTTAACTTCCAATACATATTATCTTGATATATTTCTCACTTCTGAATCAGACGGCGTGCTCAAAACGTGATGACAGAAAAGCTGTTTGTTTACGAACACCCGGAGGTAAACCTGCACATCAACTGTAACACATGACGAACTTTTTTTTGTAACGTTAAGGAAACTTAAAACCATAATGTTGTTTTAAATACCGTGGGGCCTTGTTTTATAACGGGACATGGATTTCTTCCGACCGTAGCACTTTACTCAAAAGCCCATTGAATTGCTCGAAATATAATCAGAAGATAAAGTTTCGAAACAATCGTTTGGACTATTTTTCAATACATGTTCTCTGCCCTACAAAGATCCTAGCTGCACGTGATTGGCTGCCTCGGTGTCAGCCTCGTCGGTGCTTTTACTCGTTAGTGAGATCTTGGCTCGTTTCCTCCGGAGAAAGCCTGTCATGCAATCACCTTCCTCGCGTTGGCCGTGGCAGTAGGTAAACGTAAGAAATACATACCCGAAACCTGATAGCTTACAATCCGGCTACAAAGTAATTTTCGTTTGCCTTTCTGACAGCTTAGAAATGAGAAACTGGAAGATTTTCGGATAAATTCGACCACGGATACCGAATGCGTGTAAGCGTTTTATTGACACCCGGCATCGCAGTCGGGTTGTCTAGGACATTTTACGAGTCACAATTCTAAGACTCACAAACCAATTGGGTTTTCTAATACCTTTTGCAGGAGAGTTTCGAACATGAATAAAACAAATGAAGTCACGGATTTTGGTATTTTCAGCGCTTCAGTTGCATTAAATCTAACATAAAGCGTTTACATAATGAGTTAATTAAACAGAGTGAATGCATTTGATTATTACTTTCTTTCCCAGTTGTTGTTGTTGTTGTTTTGTAAATTTACACAAGCATTAGAATTAGCGGTTCTGCTAACAACTACCGCGCTTCAGTTACATTAAATTGAACAATAAACATTTATATAAAGGGTTCATTGAACACAGCGAAGCCATTTTAATAATACTTTACTACCCGCGTCCCTTCTCTCGATACACAAAAACATAATAATTGACGGTTCTGATTTCATGATACGTAGAGGGTATCGCGTTCACCACCGCCTTTGTTAACGTGTTCCCCGTCACGTTTAACGTGTGTCTGTTAACGTGCGTTCTGTTGAGTTAGCCGCTATCACGGATTGATTTAAAATGTTTATTCTAAAATGGTTTTATCCAGAACAACGGTTCGAACATCTGACCTTTTTAATTTTTCGAAGCGGCTGGGAGGATTGCGGCTTGCGGGAATACGATTTTGAAACAATCGGGTGAAAGTGTTTGAGTGTTACTGCGGTCGGCATTCGTGATTAGCCAGATGTTTCTCACGACGTCGTTATTCGAATGAATTTTGCTTTGATCGACGGAAATAAGAACGGTATCAGACCACCAACTTTGACGGTGTGGGTTTAAGAATGCGATGACTCCGAGCTTCCTTCGTTAATTTTTACTCAAACCATCTAATTTGTAGTTCGGAACTGATAACGAGGAACCAGGCTAAAACTCGCAACGCCACGGCAAGACAAACCCTGGTCGTGACGTCGCAGACGATAGCCGTAAGAAGGCGCCACTGAAACATTTCGGCGCCAGAGTCGTATATGTAGAGAGTGTGGCCATTCGGTGGGAAGTATAGGAGACAAATCAAGAGGCGCAATTGGCCGAGAGCGGGCTGGGCATGTTCCGGGGCGTCTTAACAGATTCGAATGTGGCCACCAAGAAGCCGCCAATAATACCCTGGTGGTGGTCTCAAGAAAAGGAATTAATAGGTGCGTCAAAGTAACTCTCGGTAACTAAAAATAGGGTGCACGTTTGTTTTTTTTTTTCGATCGCGGTCGTGCAAATTATTATTTAGGAGAACGATTGACGTGATCCGTATGCCAGGCACCAAGAGCCGGGAAAATGCCATCCGAGCGGTCAAACCCCGGCCGAGCAAACGAAAGTTAGAACGGCGCTTTCGAGTCTTACATCTGTTTGCGTGATCATTATCGAAAGATCACGTGCACTATAATGTCAACCACGAAGAGTTTCTCCATCTGACTCTTTCGCACTTATTAGAAGTGTTTTTTGCTACCACCGCTAGGGGAATACTTCGGCTTCTGGTTGGCCAAGTGAACACTTCGAGCATTCTCTCTGCGTCTCGTGCACGCCCTGGCTCTGTCCGCTCCTCACAATGGGCGCGTTCAGTAGCGGCTCCCTTAGCTCCGAACGGAGTCACTCGAGTCGGAGTCGCCGGAGCGCCTACTGAAAGTCAAAAAAAGCCGCGACTCCAAACCTGCTTCTACGCGATTTCCGCTTCCTCCCCTGTGCCAGACGGTCTCCGAATAAAAGGGAAGCAGACGATGGCGAGCACGATCGCTTTTATTTGACGCCGGTATTGAAGACGTCTCGATAAGATCGTTGAAGAAACAACGAGTGACTGTACACATCAGCGCTGCTGTTTGAAGCGAACAAACGCAATCGAGCCCTTCGCTTGGCGTTGCAAAGTCAGCTTCTGTTATAAAACCCGACAAAAACGTCGTCAGCACACGCAAAATATAGAGCTCGGCGAATCTACGCCGCCGGTTGCGATACTTTTATACTGCCATACGTTTTTCCTGCCCTTCGTAACGAACTTTCTATAAAATGTATTCGTATACAAACAGGAAGTTCGGCCACGCTTCGGCGATCAAGCCTTTGTCGGCCGAAGCGAGCGTCAGCCTAGCGTACACCCCGATTTAGCCTACGCAAACAAAACATCAATCGGGATCATGCTCTGCGTGAGTGTCCATCCGGCTACCGAATTCGCGTTCATACCCTGCCTTGCTCTGTTCAGCGCGGACACGACTATTGTCGATATCCACCGAGTTTCCGTGCAACCGGCGATCAAGACACGGCGTCAAATGAACGTTTACGTTGTTTATTAGCATATTCAAACCAAACAAAATATGGTCCAATGCATTTTACGAAAAAAACCTTACCTGGAAAAGACATTCGAACGCGCCATTCGCCTTACCTTGAGAACTTTTCAATAACAAAAGCGAGCTAACCGCACACCCGCGACAGAACCGACGCAGCTTATCCCGCCATTTTTTTTTCTCTTTTAACGTTGGAAATCATCACCAGTCAGGAAATGACGTCATCTTTAGGTCTTTTGACTCTACGTGCACCGTCTCCAGACTCGGTGCTTCGGAGCTTGACTCCGAAGCCCCGGAGTTACGTGCACCGGAAGTGACTTTTGGCCGTCCAGTGGAAGGAGTCAGTGACTCCTTGACTCCGGGGCCGCTACTGAACGCGC